>CM077254.1:21610027-21632527 GCA_039654775.1 Spinibarbus caldwelli
ACACGCAATTGCGCATTATAAAGTCTGAATTGTGAAATATAAACTCGCAATTGTATGAAAATAGTCTTTTCCCCCTCAGAATCAGACTTTATAACTCACAATTGCAAGATCATTTCTCAAAATTCGGAGAAAAGTCATAATTGCAAGAAATAAAAGTCACTTGATCGCGAATGTGATATTAACTTTATACCACAGTTCAAAAAACATTATGTGAATATTAAGTGAGTTACATTTTAGACACAATATTGTTTATTTATTTAATTATTTATTTATTTTTCTGCCAACAAAAGAGCAACACTGCAGTCGGTTCCTGAATTAGTCTGTTTTTGTATGAATCATTTGAGTCAATGATTCAATGATATATTCATAAAGACGGCCACTTGCTTCATTTCTAAATTAATTTCAAATGAATCGTTTGAATGAATGATTCAATGAATCACTCATTAAGACAGGGACTTGTCGCCACCTACTGGTGGTTTTTATTGTCATATTTATTTTTCCATGACAGGCCTAAACCAGCTGAGGTACTGGCATAAAATCACACTAAGTAAATATCGTTTGTGTTTCTTAGATGGCTGTAGTGTGCAAAAAGAAGGAGAAGAAGCCAGTATCAGATGAGGAAAACTCAGAGATGGATGCAGATCCCAGCACTTCGGAGGATGACGTCCCCTTCAACATCACAGATGAGATGAAACGCATGTTCAACCAACTGTGAGTCCTCCCAAAATCAAAATCAAATTCAGGTTTCAGCCTGTGATTTGTGATCATCTCATGCTGACACTGTGGCAGCACCAAGTGGAGATGCAAAGAATTGCAGACAGACAAAAGCAATTTTTGGGAGAATTGTGCAGGTTGCTCTTTTTCCATGTATTTGTAATGAGTGGGGACTGAGATTTTAATATTTCAACCTTGATGTCATAATCATGTAAAGCTGGTATTTCTGTGTTTTTCTAATTCTCACTTTCACACTTTCACTAACAGCTTTAGCTGCTATTAACGCAAACCAAAGTGCCTGATCCTGATTTCCTCCTCAAATCCAATATTTTTGAGGTTTTTCATTGTACGTTTTGAAATATGGATCATATCATACACTGGTCTTAACTGCAAAACGTCTTATTTGACATGCATACAAACAAGTAAGACGTAAACAAGACTTAAATACAGTACACATTTCATTCAAAACAGTGTTAATATTGAAATGTCTTTATAAAGAAATCAGTTTATATTTGGTTGGAGTATTGCTTAAATTGCTGAATAACATTTCTGCAAAAATAGCATTAATACCATCTAGTTTTTTAGACGAAAAACTAAAAAAAAAAAAAAAAAAGAAGAGAAGAGTTTACTGACTCAAATGAATAATTAATTCAATTAAATACTAATGACTAAAACTGTAATGAAATCAAATCATGTTTAGGTGGAGTGTTTCTTTAACCCTGTAAAGCATTATGTATCATTTGGTCTTTTGATGATTATGTGAAAATTTTGCTGATAAACCTGTTGCACACAATCTGCTACACGCTTTTTGTCATCTGATTGAAAATTTATACTTTTCAGCAAGTAAAAGGCCTTTGATATTTCAGGTCATGGTTCACTTGTCTTTTTACCGTAAAATCTATAATGATTTTTTAAAATAAACGTAATAACTTTTTTCTTGTTTGTAATATTTCAAGATGAACACGTGCTGGACTGAAGCAACTCAGCTTTACTTGATTATCCATAAAACATAAATTTTAAATTATCCATAAAATATAAATATATATATATATTTTTTTCGTAAAGTCATGTTCAAATGTATCAAATATGATCATCAGGTTTTTGAGGGACATTTATTTGTTCATCTCTCAGTCGTCATTGTATTGCATTGCATTATATGTTTTGATCATAAAACTAAGTATTTAAATATCATCTTACTAAGTCATATTATTGGAGAGATAGAGTGACTGAGATTTATTTATGTAATTACTCTGCTATACTTTTATAAAGATCTCATTGATTTACATTACAAGCTATCAGAATTTCATTTTACTTTTTGGCCATATAAATATAAACATCTGCACCAAATTGCATATTTTTGCTCAATTTGGGTTTCTATAGTTTTACTATTTCATACTATATGAGCCATAAAAACCTGATGTATTAAATAGGACATAAAATCACATAACCAAACTTTATATATATATATATTTAAAAAATATATTTTGTCTAAAATTTCAATTTCCATATAAAAAAAAAAAAAATATATATATATATATATATATATATATATATATATATATATATTTTTTTTTTTTTTTTTTTTTTTTTTTTCTGAATATAATTTTATATATCAGGCTTTACAGGGTTAAATGATGCTTTAAAATGATCTTTTCACACTGAAGTCACATTGCAAAACAACAATTACACATCCAATTTTCACGAATGTCTCAGATCCAGATTAAAACTGCGAGTGCAAATTTTGCCATTCACAGTGAGTGTAAAATCAGATTTGGGCCTCATTTAACATGTTTGTGTATGTATGCGTCCTGTTTCGTGCTTGTCTACACTCTCGTCTTGTACTGGACGTCCGTGACAGTCTTCACTGCCTGCTCTTTCTCTCTCCTCTCTTTCTGTCCCTTTTTTTTTCCTCACACGCAGACATTGTTCAGATAACTCATTTGTTGCTAGGCGGGAGACGTTTGAGATCGATGACGACTGTGACAGTTTGACGTGGGAAGAGAACGATGATACGCTGCTGTTATGGGAGGATTTCGCCAACTACAACGTGCCCTGCGGCCTTACTAACAACACCGGTGCCCTCGACTGCAACGGAGACGCACAAGAAGCTGTGAGTTTCCATAGAGCATCCATACACACTGCTGTTCAAATGATTGTGGTTCTTAACATGTTTTAATGTTTTGAAAAAAGTATTTTCTGCTCACCAGATTTTGTCTGATTAAAAATACAGGACAAGCTGTAAAATTGTGAAATATTATTAAAATTCAAAATGACTGATTTTTATTTGAATATATTTTAAGATGTAATTTATTCCTGTGATCAAAGCTGAATTTTCAGCATCATTACTCTAATCTTCATTATCACACGATCCTTCAGAAGTCATTCTAACATGCTGATTTGCTGCTCAAGAAACATTTCTGATTATTATCAATGTTGAAAACAGTTGTACTGCTTGATGTTGTTGTGGAAACTGTCATTTTTGGTTAATAGAAAGTTCAAAAGACCACCATTTACTTTAAACAGAAATCAGTTTAAAACCTCGCTGAAGAAATTAATTTCTTTCATTTCTTTCTGTTGTCAGTGCGTACAATTTGAGAGTAAATATAACTGAAATAAGCCGTTGTGTGACTTATTTCTCAGGACTCCAGTCTGGGAAATCTCATCGATGAGACCGAGTCTCTTTTCAAGACCAGAGAGCAGGAATATCAGAAGACAATCGGACAAATCGAGGTTAGAATGTGTTTGTTTTTCTGTATTTCCACCCGAACCAAACTGTGATTGGTTGTGGTTGTTTATCCTCCTACTGAACCTCTTGTTCTTGTGCTTGTATGTAATTAAATCTTTCTCTCTCACACAGATGGAGTTGGCCACGGCTAAGAGTGACATGAACAGACATCTGCATGAGTACATGGAGATGTGCAGCATGAAACGAGGGCTGGACGTGCAGATGGAGACGTGCAGGAGAATGATCAAGGGTGGCAGGTGATTTCAATGATGATTCAGAGAATGCAGCGTCACTATAAAAACAGCTCAGTCTGAGATGTTTGTAGTTTTCAGAAGTACTAAAGAAAAAGCCTAGCAATGTGTCCTAATTAGGCTAGATGTGATCAGCTAACAAATGATAAATCCAGCCCGATCTCACGGCAATTGTGAGATCATATTTTACGAGGTGGCTAATTCGTATGAATTCGTACGGCCTCACTCGTACAAATTCATACGATTTTTGCTAAATTGTACATATTTGACGAGTTGCCAATTCGTATGAATTTGTACGAATGACCTACACCTAACCCTGCCCCTAAACATACCCGTCACTTGGGTTTAGACAAATCGTATAAAATCGTATGAGTGAGGTCGTACGAATTCGTACGAATTAGCCACCTCGTAAAATACATACGAATTGGTCATGAGATAGTGTTTCATAAATCACTTCCAGGTTTTCTTCTCCTGTAATGACAAGGCTGATCATTTCTTTTTATTTACAGAAATTAGGAGTGGCAATATATTAAAAGAATTAAATCAAATAAATATAATTAAATTACATAATTTTCAAATATTCTGGATATTTTTCCATTTTTATTTTAATTTTGTGTATAAGTATCTTTAGAATGAAAAACACAACCACTGTCATAGCTTGCACAACTTTATTAAAAAATATATGTAATTAATGTCTTTCATCAGGCATTTTTGTGCTAAACTGGGACATTTGGAAGTGTAATCAAAGAAGAGACGCCACAAATTGTGGCTGCTATTATTTCTCATTCATTCATCACACACGGGGCTCAAATTGGGCACACTGCATTGTGGGACACAGCGTTTTAGTATCACTAATATAATATATAGTTAAATATAACATATTATAGTTTCTTAGTATTATGAATTAGCTTTTATTTTTTTCTATTTTCCATTTTCATTTTAGTGAATGTTTTTTATCTAAATATTATTTTAACTAAGTATTTTTAATGTCTTAGTTCTTATTAATCATTTCAGATTTAGTTTTAATTATTTTTATTGCTTATTTTATTACATATTTTTAAGTTTTATTTTTTTATGTTGAAAAATGTTTAAGCATTTTTATGTAATTTTATTTGTTAGAATTTATTTTGTTTTCAATGCAATGAAATGTATTTCTTTATAAATATATTACTTTATAAATATTGTTTTAACTTTAGTTAGATTTTCTGTGTTCATTTTATCTCTTGTAAGTCATGCAGACACAAATAGCACCGTTTTCTAAGAATAAGGTTTTTTTGTGTGTGTGTGTGTGTGTGTGTGTGTGGATTTTAAAAATTGTCTTCTGTTTCTCTTCAAGAAATTCTCTTTCCATCAGCTCATCTGCGAGCAGTGACTCAGGGAACACTGACGAGATACAAGACGAGTCGGACAAGGATGGAGAGACGGAGGGGCCAATCAGCTGATACCAGCCCAGGCTGACCCCGCCCTCTTCCCCCACCGAGCTCCAATCAGCTCTCGGGCCTCCCAGCAATCGGCCAATGGCTTTACACTGAGGGACAGAGCCCACTCACACAAACCCCAAATCCTGTAGGTGCTTTAACGTCTCCATGTCAGAGTGGGGTGGAGTTGATGAGGGTTGTTTTTGTGCTTCGACATCAATATGGATGCGTCACATGGTGCCACAGCTGTCACAGGACAGCCTAACTACGAATCAGATCAATCCCAGCCAAAATACATCAATACACCCGATCAAACCTGAAATCAAGTCCATATCTCGATTAGAAACCGGAAAACGTTCACGCAGCATGAGACTGAAAGCCAATCAGACAAAAACGGACTGAAATCCCTGCGCTTGAACACTTCAGAATGCTTTCCTTAATATTTGTGGCTTTTTATTTTTCTAAAAACTATTTCAGAAATCAACAGTTTACTGCAGAAACATTTTGGCCTTTTAAGCCCCGAATCCAGTCGGCGAATGTGGAACACAGAAAAAGGTCACGTTCTATGCAATCAGCCTTATTTTGTGATCTGTGTTTTCCCAGCTAACAAAACTATGCTCTAAGAATGTTTTGCTGAAGTTCCCAGTTAGTTATGAATGTCTAGTTTTCATCAAAATGTTTTAACCCTCTGGTGCTCCTCAGTATTTATTTTTATTTTTTTACCCAAAAATGATGTTTTGTGTTTTTAATCTTTTTTTTTTAAAGAATTTTTTACTTCATTGGAATGTAATGAAACTTGGTAAAGGTTTTGGCACTTGCTATGTGAACACAAAAAAAAAAAAAAAAAAATACGGACATGATTCAAAAAGGTTAAATGGTTGTGAAAAGAATTTTCATAACCAAAAAATGACCACAGTGGAAATGACTGGGAAGTGAATTTTATCTAGTGGAAACGTTTGGTACTGCGCTCAAAGAAAATCTTACTGAAAGCTGATTTTTTTTGTGATATCAACTTCAAATTTGGAACACAACTTGTTTAGAATTATGGCTTTGACTTTCTCACAGTTTTAAAGTAAAATGTTTTGGAAAATATGTAAATTATAACAATAAAGCTAAACGTCTAACTTTTTTTTAATTTCACTTTTTAAACTTTTTTCACATCAGCAATAATCTGCGAAACGTCTTTACGAAAGAAACCAAACTTAAGTCTATACTCCAAAGCATTCAATATTTACGACAGTTTTTCAGGTCTATGCTCAAAAAGTGCTTAAAAGGTAAATAAATGGATTATAACTACTGCAAAAATATAATTTAATACCATAAAATCCCCTAAAAATACAAAATGTTAAATAAAAAAACATTAAACTAAAATATACATTCATTTTATTGAAATAAAAAATAATAATTCAATCATTTTTGACCATCACACGAGGCACATCAGAGGGTTAAAAATGTTTTTTCCTGGTTCTGCGAATGTTAAGGGAACATGCCATTTGATCATTTTGGAAACACTGAAATGTTAGTTTTGAATGTTTCGCAGTTTCGTCAAGTAGTTTCGTTTAAAAAAACGTCAGACGATTGTCCAACTAAACGTTTCAGAAAAAAAAAGTTCCATGAATATTTTTCTGCTAATATTCTGAGAACATTATTAAATACCAGATAAATTTGAACAAACAATCTACTGAAAAAATATTTGTTGATAACTTTGAGAGAGCCTTGCCAGAACGTTAGCAAAACGTAATATTTCCTATATTAGCTGGGTTTGATTTGCCTTATGTGATTTCATGTGTTGTGTACAATGTTCACGTGTTAATGTTTACGCACTTAATGGCAGAATCTGTGGAACAGTGTCCCATCATTTTGAGCAGCAACCAATGATGATTGAAGCTTTTTCAAGAGTTACACACATCAATGTCTCAAACATTAAAGAGCTATGTGCCTATATATACATTGCAGGTTCATTTTGGATGGCCTTACTGCATTTCCACTTCTTTCTAATATTTGCACTCATGATAATCAGGATAATTATCAAATATATATATATATTGTTGATTGTATGGGGACTTTCATGATGTCAAAGCATTTCTTTGTTAGGTTATATAGTCAGAAGTGTTTTCAGGTGGAGTTTTTGATCGAATATAGACTAAGTTGGGTGTATCTGAAATTATACCCATGTCTATAAATATATGTAGATGCAAAAGCATAGGATTATGGGATTGGACATTGCATTGAAGCCCTCATGATGGCCACTGTTCCATACAGATTCAGGTTTGTTTTCATGGATATGGCTTATAACATTTCTGTATCGATGAGGTTTGTTAATATAATGGTGTTTTTGTTTTCTTTTTTGGCTTCTTTATATTTAGCATTTTTATCTTATACGCTGTTTGGAAGGATTAGGATTCTTAATGTTTTTGAAAGAAGTCTCTCCTGCTCCTTATTTGATCAAAACACAAACATATGAAGCAGCACAATTGTTTTTAACATTGATAATAATAAGAAATGTTGATTAAGCATCAAATCAGCATATTAGAAGACTGGAGTAATGATGCTGAAAATTCACAAGAATAAATTGCATTTTAAAATATATCAAAATATAAATCAGTTATTTTAAATTGTAATGGTATTACACAATATTACGGGTTTTACTGTATTTTTGAGCATAAGAGACTTCTTTCAAAAACATTAAAAATATCCCAGTTATTCCAAACTTTTGACCAGTAGTGTACATTCCTGGGTAAAAAAAAAAAAAAAAATGTGTTCATACATATTATTTTAAACATATTTAATCTTGGGAAATTTGATGGGTTTTATTAAACTGATCAGTGATTTAATTATAAGATCAAATATATAATTATAATCTCAAAACATAGTTGCAAAGGGTTTTTTAAAAAAAAAAAAATATATATATATATATATATTTTATAGTAAATAAGTTGGTGGGCATAATTTTTGTTTAATCATTTAGCTAAAACATAATTTAGCTAAAAAGTTGATATCATATCTGATCAAATCATCTGTAAATTTTGCAATTTAGTTTGTGTATTTGATTTCCTAACTTATGAAAGACTGGACAAAATCTGGCTTTTGAATTTTATAAAAATATAAAATTCATTTGATTTTATAATGTTCAGGGTATCTGGGGCTCATTTGAATGCTTTTCCCTGAAAAAAATGAAACATGCACTTAGTCTTCACCTTTTCAAACACTGTTGGTCTACTTTTTATTGTTTATGGTGAAAATCAAGCTAATTTTAGTCTGCATCTGAACCCATAACATGGACCAGATGTCTCTTCTCAAAATCGATTTTATGGTTTTTGAAAAAATAGGAAAAGGGAAAAGTATTACCACACAAAATCATATTCTGCAATGAAAAAAGTATATGTTACATGTTTTCTGAATTAATTTCTATTGTGTTTATGATGTTTTATAGGAAAAAAAGTTACAATGATATCTATAAAGTATCCTAAACAAAAGTATGAGCTGTTGTATTCAGAAGGAACGTACTGAAACTGGATGAGAAAATAATGCTATCATCATGCTTGTGTTTTTGTCATTTTAAGGAAAGCACAAAATGGCAGCAAATGTAGGTTAAAGTTTCTGTAAAACATGAAACTGTAGTGATGGGGTCATGTAGCGCTAACTAGCATAAGCATAAAGCCAAAAACATACTCAATAAAATTGAGTTTGTGTAGCATTTGACATCACAGACTTGCATAGAGTTTCAGGTCGAACATTTTGTCTTCACATCAAATATGGTGTTTTTCTTAACCCTTGTGCTTTATCTAATTTGGTGTTTCCAGTCAAAAATGTATTTTGCCTTTTAAAAACGGCTTGTAAATCTCTCATTATGCTATACTATCACCAGCGCTGGCTAGATTACTGTGGTTCATTACTGATTACAAATGACATAACGGAAATTGTAGTAAGTAGCAATCTGTTGGATTACACATATTAAGTAATGTATTCGGAGTACTTTTTGATCATTTTTGATTACTTGTGACCTAATATTTTCCATTCTTTGTTATCAACATCAAGAAGTGCATTAAACATTACGCCAAGGCTTTCCAGGCTATTTATGCAATCATGTAATCCATAAAAAAGTAACTGTAATCTGGCATTTTAAAATGTAATATAATCTTATTGCAAGTACTTAATTTTTGGAATCTGATTATGTAATCCAGTTTACATGTAATCAGTTACTACCCAGCATTGTTTATCACCAAATCTTGGATTCAGTCTTTTTGTGAACTTGTTTTCTTTCAATTAACTAAGCTTTTTGGAAGCGACTGGTCATCTGAGTTTATTGACATAAGAAAAGCATTATTTGTGGATAATTTTGCCAATATTCGCTCAAAAACTGAAGTGCATAAGCTTGTGTTCTAATTAATGAAAACAAGTTGATAAAAAGATTGAATACAATATCTGGTAATAATATAGCATAACAAGAAGAAATTTATAAGGAATTTTTTGTAGGCTTGTCATTTTTAATCGGAAAAAAATATCAAAAAATTACACAAATTATCAACAAATTTTTGGGAAGTTGTTATACCACATCTCTGTAAGCAAAGTTGGTTCATTTTTGTCCAATTCAATAACATTAAATAGGATTTTCAGGAAAAAAGAAAATCCTCTCTGGGTTAAAGACTGGAACACAATGAGTTAAGAATGCTAAATGTTTTGCATTCGCTTATCACATCAAGATTTGCCTTTATCAATGAATGTACATAATACCATATGAGGTCATGAGTAGAAAATATTATTTAGTACATGAGACACAACGTAAGTTGGATGTTTTGATCATATGACCATTGGGTTTCGACCATATGAGGTCTTTTCTACAGATTTTGACTGTTCTGATCTGGACTGAAGTGGGGTTTTGCCCATACGCCAAGCTGACTACACAATAACTTTGCACAATTACTTTTGAAATGAATATGGAATTTCTAATGAAGCATAAAACACCAGTTCATTAGACCCCCATCATCGTACCAGCATCAGCGAGCTTTACTGAAAGCCTAAAGATTTTCAGTTTCTGACTTTAGCGACATCTGTGGCCTGAATCCTTCTCATAGCACTGTTTATTATCTTTATTTTTCTGATATTTACTTTGACATCTGAAATGATCAGTATACGTACATTAGAACATTTATATGTTGTCTTTGTCATTTGTTTTTGCTGCAAATGAATTTTCCTGGTGTGTGAGCTACTGGTGTATGTTTCAAAATAATGAATGTAATTGGTGCTGGGGTCAAAAAAATAAATAAATAAAATAAACATAATTGAATAATTTGCTTTGTTGAAGACCTTTTTATTTTGTTCATAAAGAAAGCCATATTTAATTAGTGTTGATGTTTAAGGCCATAAATGTACAGCATGTGCTTACATAAACTCAAAGAAAGTAATTGTTTAATCCTTGTCATTTTTTATTATTAATTTAATAATGATTTATTAATTTCATAATTTAGTTTTCTATTTACTAAGTAATTTTTAAATTACTATTTAATTTTATATTACTATTTACTTTTATTTTATTTTTAGGCAAGCCAAAGAAAGTTTAATTCATACACATTTCATACACAATGGCAATTCATAGTGCTTTAGATAAAGGTAACATTTAAAAATAATCATAAAATAAGTGTAGCAGATGCATAAGAAATAAAAATGACAATAAAAAGATTAAAAAAAATTAATAAAACATTTAATACCAAATGAGTATTAAAGAAAAGAATAATTAAAATGATAAATAATATTTATTTTCTATCTATCTATCTATCTATCTATCTATTGTTCTATAGTTCTATCTATCATTCTGTTTACTTCTCTATCTATCTATAAAGATGTGATTCCCATGATGACCAGCAGGAATCAAAGAAGGCGGATGAATCAGCACTTGGAGGCTGGAAGCCGGAGGAACAACAGAAGGATCTTCACTAGGCTGATTTTTGGCTTTAGATGTGGTTCCATTCCTCTTTTAAACAGCATCAACCAACTGCAGCTGAGCTACAGGTACAAAACAACAGTGACTTAATCCACACAAACTGAGCTCTGAACATTATTTGAGCACTAGTACTGTGGTAACATTTACCTCTTCACATAGAAGAGCATATATCCGTTCTTTGCGATGTTACTCGACGCCTTTGAGCAGCTGGATCTTCTGATGCTGGTGTCACTGCATTCCAGCCATCCAGATCCAGTGAAGTCACGGATGTGACTGATGTAGTGCCCTACAGGACAGACGAACTTTAGTGTGATGCTGAATGCGTGACAGAGTCAATGAAATGACGGGAAGAAACTCTTACCACAATACAAACTGCTGCCCAGATGAGACACGACTGCAGCTAGTCTGTACTGTGTGCTGCTGTCTGATGCTTCCACCTGTTCAACACAAACACTGATTATAAGATGATGCTGCTGTGTTTCAAATGTCTCTAGTCATCCTTCTCTATTTCATCTGTCTGTCTATCGCTCTATTTATTATTGTATTGTTCTATCTATCTATCTATCTATCTATCTATCTATCTATCTATCTATCTATCTATCTATCTATCTATCTATCTATCTATCTATCTATCTATCTATCTATCTAGCTAACTAGCTAGCTAGCTAGCTATCTATCGCTGTCTATATCTTTCCTGTTGTCCTGCAGATTCAACCCTATTGTTGTTTCTTCTCTTTGGCTGTTGCTTTGGGCTTTTTCTGTCTGTCTTTTCTGTCATCACTCTGGTCTCTGTTGATGATCACACATAAAATAAGACAACAAGTTAATATTCACTGCTTAAACATTCAAATGCTGTTTTTCAGAGCGAATGTCTTCCAGGCAATGTCTTTTAGAGTAATTCACGTGAGTGTCCAGCACAGGGCAGATGTTTGATGGACTGACCCTCACCTGAACCGCAGGACAGTGTAAACTCTTCTGGAACTTCCAGTCGATTCTTCAGCTTGCACATCGATGACGTAATGTCAAAGCGCATGACCAGAAGGACCAGCACCCTGTAGAGAGATTCAGATCATTAGAAGTTATTAGCTATGTTTCCATCACCCTCTTTTTATGCGCATTTTAAGTATCGCACCAGAAATGCGTGATGGAAACACCACATTTCGAAAAGAAAACTCCTTTAATCGCGAATGTTTTTACGCTCGCTTGAAGTGGTTTTTGAAATGTGCGAAAAAGGGTTAATGTGAATAATGGGAGATGGAAATGCATTTTACGAATATATCCCGCATGAGCGTTCAAAAAAGCGTACCAATTTTGTTGAACGGCCTCTGAAATGTTCTTATGGTCATTCTGAAGTGCCCGAGTAAAGTCTGTTGTTAAAGTATTTCTGTATAATTGCCTACCACGACTGCGTTCCCAAACAGCTGACATTCACCTCCAAAAGCAAGACCGCATTTATTGTGTTTTGTCTGCTCACTCGAAGCACAAGTAATTTATTATATTTTACTTTTCTTAGTGCTATTTAGTGTCAGTTTATCAGGAAGTGACAATTTTGCTCTCTCTGACTCGTTGGATGGAAACGGAGCTTATTCGCAAATGCTTTATGCGATAATATTCCAATTCCAAGTTAAATTTGCAACTTAGGATGGAAACCCAGCTATTGACTCGCTCAGGTTGAGTTATTCTGCAGGGCTCTAACTGATTAACAGGCTGTCGTACCGTGGAAGGGTGAGCAGTTCCAACACATCTGAAGCCGTGGTGCCGGCGCACTTGCTGCAGGAGCACTCAAACGAAGATGCCTGGAGAAAACAAACAGCACAGATGTCAGTCAATCAAGAAACTACATCCTCCTGCTGATTTGATTAAATCAGTAACATCACTCACGTTGAAGTACTGCTGAAGGCTTTCAATGAGGCATCCTTGAGGATTAATGACCAGCGAGAGGTAGTTGGAATTCTCTCTGAAGCTCCTCTGGAAGCCACATCTGAAATGACAGAAGAACATCAGCAACACATATAATAAATGAGTCTGAAATGAATACAGGTATGGATGTGTGATCCTACCTGTCGCAAGTGCGCAGGCGGCGGTGCTGGAACTCCATATTGGCTACAGGACAGGTGTATTGAGGCCAGTAGCTCTGCAGAAGCACGCCCTCCTCCTTCAGATGGGACAGGCAAACCATCAGGAACTCATGGGCGTCCTGAGAGAAGAAAGAACGAGGGATGATAAGGGTAAATGCAAGTCTGAAAGTAATACATCTGAGCATGAATGTCCAGTTATCATTTCCCTCACTTGCTGATGGTCTCCCAAGAAATCAGGATGGCGAGACTCAATGCAGGCCTTCACTGTAGACAAGAGCTTCGCTTTCAGATTCTTGTTGTTGCCTGTCAGTCTGGCCATGTGCAAGTCGGTGAGCACCCTGGAAAGTAAAATACTTAGTTTTGCTGTTTTGAAATTGTTATCGTCCATTTAGACTGAAATATAATGTTGCATAAATTCAATGTTGGTACCTGAGCATTGTGCTTCCCTCATTCCACCGCTCCCGCTGGGAAAGTACATCGTCCCGGAAAGGAGTAATGGTGAGGAGGCACTGCAACACGGAGTTCATGTAGCACGTGTTGCCTAAATTGGGAAAACTGTGACGGGATGTCTTCAGTTAGAGGGCGTCTGTGAAAGGCACGTATGTAACTGAGTATGTACGATCAATCCAACATTTACCCCAAGTGCTTGATTTTGGTTGGGGATGCTGTCGGCACAACATCCGCCAACTCAGCATCATTCTCCGTATCGCTGCCGCTGCTCTGTTGCTCAATCTCAGTCTGCTCCTGCTTTGGACTGCCCTGTATGAGCTGCAGTATTTCGGCCTGGGACAGACCACTGGACTGCACTGTCATACTAGCCAGCACACCAAGAATGCTGGGAAAACATCAGGGATATGTTAACATTTTTCTTTTCTATGTGAAGTTTGCTTTTATACACACACAAACACACACATATAATCAACACACAACATTCATTCCCATCACCCACCAGTCAAGATCCACATCAGAGAAGGTCTGATCGCCAGCTGCATCTGTGGAGAGATTAATAAATGCAGTTTTAATGGACCATTTCATTATGGATCACATATTAGTGTAATGAATTCTATTACTTGATTAAAACATTAAGTGTTTCAAGAAACTTCTCTAACCTTCAAGAACTGCTGCGGCCTGAAGTTCAGCCAGCATATTGATCTTCTCGCTCTCTTCAGATGTGGAATCCCACATAGCGCTGGTAGAGGTGAAACCTCCGCTGGTCTCCAGATCTGATGCTCCGCTTTCTGGAGATGAGAAGGCACCATCAGCGCTGGGAGAAGTGAAACCTTCACTGGTTTCCAGATCCGATGGTTTGCTTTCTGAAGATGAGGAAACATCAGTACTGGTAGAGGTGAAACCTCCACTGGTCTCCAGATCTGATGGTCTTCTGTCTGCAGATGAGGAGGAATCATCAGTGCTGGTAAAGATGAAACCTCCGCTGATCTCCAGATCTGATGCTCCACTTTCTGGAGATGAGGAGGAATCATCAATGCTGGTAGAGGTGCTCAACTCTCCAGATATATCTATGAAGAAACCAAGACTTTTATTAGCTATCTGAACATACAGTATAAAAAACAGAAAGTTGTTTACTTTAAAGCTGACAGAAAGACCATAAAACTGACTAACCTCCAATAACTTCCATTTCCATGGTTTCATTCAGCAGATCTGAAGCTCTGCTGTCTACAGATGTGGAAGCATCTTCAGTGCTGGAAGTGGAGCTCTGCTCTCCAGCTTCATCTGAGAAGATAATAATATATAGTTTTTATAATGCATAGTAGAATTTTAATGTTACACCAAGACCACAAACATGTCTTTAATATTGAGGGGGGACCAATTTTTTGTGCAAAGGAAATTCTAGGTCTAATTCTAGTTGTAAAGTAAACAATTTTAACTATTTGCCTATAATGTTTTATTCTAAAATATGCACTTTACATTCACTCTTATTCTTGTCTCGTCACATTTAGTGATGAATTATACAAATCATGCAAATGACAGCATATTATCAAAAAGGTGAAATTTGAGAAAAAGAGTCAAGTAGTTTGCATATTATGCTCAAGCCTTTGACATTGATAACGTAAAACAGTTATATATTAAATGTTTTTTGACTGTTAAAACTGAAATTTTGATTTTGTGAACTGATTCATTTTGAGATTCACTTATAAGTGTGAATAAGTATGTAACAGCTTTAAAAAGTTTCCTGACCTCTAATTGCTTCTTTCTGGGTCTCAGCCTGCAGCTCAACCTGTGGATCAGAGCATCCGCTGACTGCAGGTGAGGAAGAAGCATCTTCTTGTGTGTCGATTCTGGTTGACTGAGTCTCTATGGACTCAACCACCTCACATGAGGACACACATGATGAAAAACATAGCATTCTGCGGAAAAAACGGCGCAGAGATGGAAACTTGCGCTTCTTGGAAGATGAAGAGGGAGTTTGGACACCTTCAGCAGGTGCAGCGGCTGAGACCACCACATCTGGAGAAGATAACACAAACTTGCCCCACTTCTTTTTCTTCTGCTCATTTTTGGTTTTTCGGTCCATTTTGTCACCACAAATGTCACTAACCATACTCTGCAGAGAAAATAAACATAATTCATCATGAAAAACCACACTGAACATTGCTAACAGTAGCTACTTGTACTTCTCAGTCTGTTGATTTGGGGAGGTTCATTTTATATTTTAATTTCCAGAGAAATAATAGGCTAGTTGAAATGCTGAGTAACTTAAAAAATCAGTTTGTGTTTGAGTAAAGTGTGACAACTAGCCATGGTTGTTTTACCAATAGCCAGAAGTACTTTAATAATTCTGCTTGATACAGTATGTGGCTCACCTGACTCCTGATCACAATAACTGTGTGCAGTTGCTCTCGCACAGCTGCTGCGGAATGTGTTCTATTAGCTTACGTCATAATAAGATGAACGTTCTATGCGCGCGCTCCTCTGACGAAGACCAGCGGAATGTTTACATTTGAATCAGATGCTTCTTGGTCAGCAGTGAATAATGAACGAGATCTCAGAAACACATATGGTGGTACATTCTCAGTCTCTTCTGATGGCATAAAATGTGGTGTAAAGACGAATGTATTGTTAATAATTTTATGGAATCTGCAAAATATTTAATCTATACCCGCAACTCTCTTTTTATTATCTTATATTAAAACACTTTTGAAACCTGTTTTTATCCCACAAGTTTGAATTTCTTTCTTGCATTATTATTTTTTAATAAAACCAATGAACACAATGCGAGATAGGCCTAAACTCGCACTTGAGTTTTTATCTTAAAAAAAAAAAGAAAAAAAAAAAAAGTAAGAACTGTGAGATTTTAAAAATCGTACTTCCCTTTATTTTTATTATTATTGTTGTTGTTGTTGTTTATCCCGTGGCCTGAACGAGCTTAGTGATGGCTAATGTTCTTTTTATTTTATTTAGGCTAAGTTGGATCTTTTGATCATATGACCATTGGGTTTCGACCATATGAGGTCTTTTCTACAGATTTTGACTGTTCTGATCTGGACTGAAGTGGGGTTTTGCCCATACGCCAAGCTGACTACACAATAACTTTGCACAATTACTTTTGAAATGAATATGGAATTTCTAATGAAGCATAAAACACCAGTTCATTAGACCCCCATCATCGTACCAGCATCAGCGAGCTTTACTGAAAGCCTAAAGATTTTCAGTTTCTGACTTTAGCGACATCTATGGCCTGAATCCTTCTCATAGCACTGTTTATTATCTTTTTTTTTATGACATTTACTTTGACATCTGAAATGATCAGTATACGTACATTAGAACATTTATATGTTGTCTTTGTCATTTGTTTTTGCTGCAAATGAATTTTCCTGGTGTGTGAGCTACTGGTGTATGTTTCAAAATAATGAATGTAATTGGTGCTGGGGTCAAAAAAATAAATAAATAAAATAAACATAATTGAATAATTTGCTTTGTTGAAGACCTTTTTATTTTGTTCATAAAGAAAGCCATATTTAATTAGTGTTGATGTTTAAGGCCATACATGTACAGCATGTGCTTACATAAACTCAAAGAAAGTAATTGTTTAATCCTTGTCATTTTTTATTATTAATTTAATAATGATTTATTAATTTCATAATTTAGTTTTCTATTTACTAAGTCATTTTTAAATTACTATTTAATTTTATATTACTATTTACTTTTATTTTATTTTTAGGCAAGCCAAAGAAAGTTTAATTCATACACATTTCATACACAATGGCAATTCATAGTGCTTTAGATAAAGGTAACATTTAAAAATAATCATAAAATAAGTGTAGCAGATGCATAAGAAATAAAAATGACAATAAAAAGATTAAAAAAAATTAATAAAACATTTAATACCAAATGAGTATTAAAGAAAAGAATAATTAAAATGATAAATAATATTTATTTTCTATCTATCTATCTATCTATTGTTCTATAGTTCTATCTATCATTCTATTTACTTCTCTATCTATCTATAAAATTGTGATTCCCATGATGACCAGCAGGAATCAAAGAAGGTGGATGAATCAGCACTTGGAGGCTGGAAGCCGGAGGAAGGAGAAGGATCTTCACTAGGCTGATTTTTGACTTTAGATGTGGTTCCATTCCTCTTTTAAACAGCATCAACCAACTGCAGCTGAGCTACAGGTACAAAACAACAGTGACTTAATCCACACAAACTGAGCTCTGAACATTATTTGAGCACTAGTACTGTGGTAACATTTACCTCTTCACATAGAAGAGCATATATCCGTTCTTTGCGATGTTACTCGACGCCTTTGAGCAGCTGGATCTTCTGATGCTGGTGTCACTGCATTCCAGCCATCCAGATCCAGTGAAGTCACGGATGTGACTGATGTAGTGCCCTACAGGACAGACGAACTTTAGTGTGATGCTGAATGAGTGACAGAGTCAATGAAATGACGGGAAGAAACTCTTACCACAATACAAACTGCTGCCCAGATGAGACACGACTGCAGCTAGTCTGTACTGTGTGCTGCTGTCTGATGCTTCCACCTGTTCAACACAAACACTGATTATAAGATGATGCTGCTGTGTTTCAAATGTCTCTAGTCATCCTTCTCTATTTCATCTGTCTGTCTATCGCTCTATTTATTATTGTATTGTTCTACATATCTATCTATCTATCTATCTATCTATCTATCTATCTATCTATCTATCTATCTATCTATCTATCTATCTATCGCTGTCTATATCTTTCCTGTTGTCCTGCAGATTCAACCCTATTGTTGTTTCGTCTCTTTGGCTGTTGCTTTGGGCTTTTTCTGTCTGTCTTTTCTGTCATCACTCTGGTCTCTGTTGATGATCACACATAAAATAAGACAACAAGTTAATATTCACTGCTTAAACATTCAAATGCTGTTTTTCAGAGCGAATGTCTTCCAGGCAATGTCTTTTAGAGTAATTCACGTGAGTGTCCAGCACAGGGCAGATGTTTGATGGACTGACCCTCACCTGAACCGCAGGACAGTGTAAACTCTTCTGGAACTTCCAGTCGATTCTTCAGCTTGCACATCGATGACGTAATGTCAAAGCGCATGACCAGAAGGACCAGCACCCTGTAGAGAGATTCAGATCATTAGAAGTTATTAGCTATGTTTCCATCACCCTCTTTTTATGCGCATTTTAAGTATCGCACCAGAAATGCGTGATGGAAACGCCACATTTCGAAAAGAAAACTCCTTTAATCGCGAATGTTTTTACGCTCGCTTGAAGTGGTTTTTGAAATGTGCGAAAAAGGGTTAATGTGAATAATGGGAGATGGAAATGCATTTTACGAATATATCCCGCATGAGCGTTCAAAAAAGCGTACCAATTTTGTTGAACGGCCTCTGAAATGTTCTTATGGTCATTCTGAAGTGCCCGAGTAAAGTCTGTTGTTAAAGTATTTCTGTATAATTGCCTACCACGACTGCGTTCCCAAACAGCTGACATTCACCTCCAAAAGCAAGACCGCATTTATTGTGTTTTGTCTGCTCACTCGAAGCACAAGTAATTTATTATATTTTACTTTTCTTAGTGCTATTTAGTGTCAGTTTATCAGGAAGTGACAATTTTGCTCTCTCTGACTCGTTGGATGGAAACGGAGCTTATTCGCAAATGCTTTATGCGATAATATTCCAATTCCAAGTTAAATTTGCAACTTAGGATGGAAACCCAGCTATTGACTCGCTCAGGTTGAGTTATTCTGCAGGGCTCTAACTGATTAACAGGCTGTCGTACCGTGGAAGGGTGAGCAGTTCCAACACATCTGAAGCCGTGGTGCCGGCGCACTTGCTGCAGGAGCACTCAAACGAAGATGCCTGGAGAAAACAAACAGCACAGATGTCAGCCAATCAAGAAACTACATCCTCCTGCTGATTTGATTAAATCAGTAACATCACTCACGTTGAAGTACTGCTGAAGGCTTTCAATGAGGCATCCTTGAGGATTAATGACCAGCGAGAGGTAGTTGGAATTCTCTCTGAAGCTCCTCTGGAAGCCACATCTGAAATGACAGAAGAACATCAGCAACACATATAATAAATGAGTCTGAAATGAATACAGGTATGGATGTGTGATCCTACCTGTCGCAAGTGCGCAGGCGGCGGTGCTGGAACTCCATATTGGCTACAGGACAGGTGTATTGAGGCCAGTAGCTCTGCAGAAGCACGCCCTCCTCCTTCAGATGGGACAGGCAAACCATCAGGAACTCATGGGCGTCCTGAGAGAAGAAAGAACGAGGGATGATAAGGGTAAATGCAAGTCTGAAAGTAATACATCTGAGCATGAATGTCCAGTTATCATTTCCCTCACTTGCTGATGGTCTCCCAAGAAATCAGGATGGCGAGACTCAATGCAGGCCTTCACTGTAGACAAGAGCTTCGCTTTCAGATTCTTGTTGTTGCCTGTCAGTCTGGCCATGTGCAAGTCGGTGAGCACCCTGGAAAGTAAAATACTTAGTTTTGCTGTTTTGAAATTGTTATCGTCCATTTAGACTGAAATATAATGTTGCATAAATTCAATGTTGGTACCTGAGCATTGTGCTTCCCTCATTCCACCGCTCCCGCTGGGAAAGTACATCGTCCCGGAAAGGAGTAATGGTGAGGAGGCACTGCAACACGGAGTTCATGTAGCACGTGTTGCCTAAATTGGGAAAACTGTGACGGGATGTCTTCAGTTAGAGGGCGTCTGTGAAAGGCACGTATGTAACTGAGTATGTACGATCAATCCAACATTTACCCCAAGTGCTTGATTTTGGTTGGGGATGCTGTCGGCACAACATCCGCCAACTCAGCATCATTCTCCGTATCGCTGCCGCTGCTCTGTTGCTCAATCTCAGTCTGCTCCTGCTTTGGACTGCCCTGTATGAGCTGCAGTATTTCGGCCTGGGACAGACCACTGGACTGCACTGTCATACTAGCCAGCACACCAAGAATGCTGGGAAAACATCAGGGATATGTTAACATTTTTCTTTTCTATGTGAAGTTTGCTTTTATACACACACAAACACACACATATAATCAACACACAACATTCATTCCCATCACCCACCAGTCAAGATCCACATCAGAGAAGGTCTGATCGCCAGCTGCATCTGTGGAGAGATTAATAAATGCAGTTTTAATGGACCATTTCATTATGGATCACATATTAGTGTAATGAATTCTATTACTTGATTAAAACATTAAGTGTTTCAAGAAACTTCTCTAACCTTCAAGAACTGCTGCGGCCTGAAGTTCAGCCAGCATATTGATCTTCTCGCTCTCTTCAGATGTGGAATCCCACATAGCGCTGGTAGAGGTGAAACCTCCGCTGGTCTCCAGATCTGATGCTCCGCTTTCTGGAGATGAGAAGGCACCATCAGCGCTGGGAGAAGTGAAACCTTCACTGGTTTCCAGATCCGATGGTTTGCTTTCTGAAGATGAGGAAACATCAGTACTGGTAGAGGTGAAACCTCCACTGGTCTCCAGATCTGATGGTCTTCTGTCTGCAGATGAGGAGGAATCATCAGTGCTGGTAAAGATGAAACCTCCGCTGATCTCCAGATCTGATGCTCCACTTTCTGGAGATGAGGAGGAATCATCAATGCTGGTAGAGGTGCTCAACTCTCCAGATATATCTATGAAGAAACCAAGACTTTTATTAGCTATCTGAACATACAGTATAAAAAACAGAAAGTTGTTTACTTTAAAGCTGACAGAAAGACCATAAAACTGACTAACCTCCAATAACTTCCATTTCCATGGTTTCATTCAGCAGATCTGAAGCTCTGCTGTCTACAGATGTGGAAGCATCTTCAGTGCTGGAAGTGGAGCTCTGCTCTCCAGCTTCATCTGAGAAGATAATAATATATAGTTTTTATAATGCATAGTAGAATTTTAATGTTACACCAAGACCACAACCATGTCTTTAATATTGAGGGGGGACCAATTTTTTGTGCAAAGGAAATTCTAGGTCTAATTCTAGTTGTAAAGTAAACAATTTTAACTATTTGCCTATAATGTTTTATTCTAAAATATGCACTTTACATTCACTCTTATTCTTGTCTCGTCACATTAAGTGATGAATTATACAAATCATGCAAATGACAGCATATTATCAAAAAGGTGAAATTTGAGAAAAAGAGTCAAGTAGTTTGCATATTATGCTCAAGCCTTTGACATTTATAACGTAAAACAGTTATATATTAAATGTTTTTTGACTGTTAAAACTGAAATTTTGATTTTGTGAACTGATTCATTTTGAGATTCACTTATAAGTGTGAATAAGTATGTAACAGCTTTAAAAAGTTTCCTGACCTCTAATTGCTTCTTTCTGGGTCTCAGCCTGCAGCTCAACCTGTGGATCAGAGCATCCGCTGACTGCAGGTGAGGAAGAAGCATCTTCTTGTGTGTCGATTCTGGTTGACTGAGTCTCTATGGACTCAACCACCTCACATGAGGACACACATGATGAAAAACATAGCATTCTGCGGAAAAAACGGCGCAGAGATGGAAACTTGCGCTTCTTGGAAGATGAAGAGGGAGTTTGGACACCTTCAGCAGGTGCAGCGGCTGAGACCACCACATCTGGAGAAGATGACACAAACTTGCCCCACTTCTTTTTCTTCTGCTCATTTTTGGTTTTTCGGTCCATTTTGTCACAACAAATGTCACTAACCATACTCTGCAGAGAAAATAAACATAATGCATCATGAAAAACCACACTGAACATTGCTAACAGTAGCTACTTGTACTTCTCAGTCTGTTGATTTGGGGAGGTTCATTTTATATTTTAATTTCCAGAGAAATAATAGGCTAGTTGAAATGCTGAGTAACTTAAAAAATCAGTTTGTGTTTGAGTAAAGTGTGACAACTAGCCATGGTTGTTTTACCAATAG